>JAVIWB010000932.1:0-18953 GCA_031893035.1 Dermolepida albohirtum | reverse complement strand
GAGGCCACATAGAGCTGTCCATGTGAGAAGCATGAATTCTCCAAATTTAATCCACACCCTTGCAACGATTGTTCTTGTGCTTTGCTGATAGTCATTGCGAAAGCGAGTCGTACCGGGAACTGCAAACGTTTGAATTCGAATGGCATATCTGTTGGGATCATTGGGATACGTGGCAACAGTACATCTTCACCTCTGAATTTTCCAGTCAAAATTGTTGCCCCGATAACATTGTTCATCATTTTCTTGACTGAGAGTCTGGTTCCGTTGCAAAGTCGTGGTGGATTTATGTTTCGAAGAAGAATGATGGGTACGCCAATTTTCAATGTAAGAACGTGCGGTGGCATGCCTGGCAAATCAAGTGAATTCAAGAATTCAATTGGATAGTTGACAATTTCGTCTTGATTCGCCACAGTATCGATGGACTTATATGTTGTCGTTTCGCCGGGTATTCCATTCTGAATGGTGAAGTTGATGGTATTGACATCGATTTTTGGCCGCTAATATAGCACGCGTACTGAGCCACTGATGATTTTTGTAATTCTGTGCAATGTTTGGGAAAACTTTTTACACGAATTCGTCTATGCTTTCTGTGATCTTACAGAAGTTTGCTGGCAAGGTGATACATTGCGTAGATTCATCAATTTGCATTCGCCCATTTCTAATATCCATTAATTGTTTTGCAAAATTTCCAATTGGAATGGCAGTGGCGCCATCTGTCGATAATTGGTCGTACCAACTTAGAAACCTTCGTGGGCTCATGCACAACAACTTTGCTAAAGATCATCACATGATCAAATGCATAGTTTACGATTCAATAAAGGACATACAGACAAACATTCATTTATATATATATATAGAAGATAATTGAGTCCTCTAATTTAATGTTAGAATTAAAAAATATCGGTTTGCTGAGAACGTAAACAAGTTTATAAAACATTTTCCAAGCCTAAAATACGAAGGTAAGTAGAGCCACCAAATCATGGTAAACTAGTGTCGCCAAGTTGTACACGTGCAAAACATTGTTCGTAATCTAATCAGAGAGTGCGATCTTAGTACATTACTACAGCTGTGAAAAATTGTGATATATAAATTCGTTATATCAAAGATACTTCACATATTCATCATTGTATAAAATATGACCAGATCTACCTAAAGCGTCTAAAATGTTTTAAGTTTATGTTTAACTCTGATAGGTCGTTTAATATTATTTATCGGTGATTGTATAAATTTTAAGTTCTACCATATTATTCCGTTTGTTCATGTATAAAGACCATCACTAGATGCAATTCATACACGGCACACTATTATCGATATTTCAAATTTTAGGTAGTATTTAGTGGTGCTATGATCAGATATCTTCTTCTTTTTTTTAATTATGAATTTTAAACAATTATAATACATACAGTTCCGTTAGAAAGTTCGTAATATTTGTAGCTTTTACTTAAATATATCGCTTGAAACAATTTAAAAGGCTATCTATTTGTCGAAATACCGATTTAAACCAATTTTTACTGTCTATTCGCCATTAAGAAGACGTATTTCTTAAAATATTTGCTTGTGCACTATAAATTAATATAAGCTACAACTCGTTATTGGTTTACATATTTTACACGATTTTAAAAATTAAAATATATGCAAAAGACCTTAAATATGACCAATTTTTATGAACTTTCTGACGGAAGAGCATATGTATAACAAAATGAAACATTGGCTAATCTTTTCCAATCTCGTGTGTTTTTAAAAAAAAAGTAAATGCGCTATTTAATCAAGTATTACCATAGATAAATTGTGTAAGTAGCCCTATCAAATTTAAAGATTGAAGAGACATGGCAAAAAAAATCTTTTACTTGATAAAACGTACAATAATTGTAAAAATATTCATGCAGAATGTGTTGATTTGAATTTTCAACGAAAAAACGCGTAATTGTAAATATCTTGCACATAATTTCGATCGCGCCGTTATACCGCAAATAAAATAACTCCATATTCTAGTAATATTCAGAGCTGAAGGCGTGTCTGTCTGATAGGAGCGTCACTAAACTACGATACAGGCAGTATATGTACGGGCGATCTCCCTATAGCGAGAGAGATCGCCCGTACATATACTGCCTGTATCGTGGTTTAGTGACAGACGATATACGTACAGGCGACCTCCCTTACTACACGACGGCTCGCTTCTATCGGGCAGATACGACTACGCATTCAGCATGAAAAAATTAACCACAGTTATGTTTGAATTACTTTAACGAATGCTCTGAACTTTTACCGACGCGTCAGCAGGTGTCGCGGTTAATCACACATGCGCGATTCCGCGGATGGCGCCATTGTAAACTGAAATCTAGAATCAATCTTATAAAATTTCTTGATATTGTGTATTATTGTATTAAATAATACATGAATTTCTAACTAAAAAGTTTGGAGTATAATTCTGAAAAAAAAAAAAGAAATTAAAAAAGTTTTAAAGTATGTTTTGAACATTTCGACGGCGTTAAAAGAATTTTGAATAACGATGTTTAATAAAGTTCTAGGTCATCTATATATGAGTCAAAAGCTCATATCGTATTTAATTTAAAATGTACAGTCCCTTCGTTTTAAATAGAACAGAATCTTGATTGCTGATTTCTTTAAAATGGCTATCTACACAGCTTGACAATTGTTAAGGAACAGAGGCATTTTTTTAAAATAAATAATCAAAGGCAATTATTGAAGAAATTAAATTATGTACATATGTAATAGAGGTGGAGTGTTATATTTATTGTGCAAAATGGATTCCACCATATGGGGAAAGCAGGATAAAAAATAAATAAATTTTTCCTTTGAAAAATTTCGGAGTTCTTTTCATATGGGGAAAATACAGGAGATATAGTCTCTCAGTAAGGAATATGTCCTCCTCGAACACATCGTAAGTGTTATTCATACTGTCTAATAAACTTTTGGGGAGCCCTGGGAGGAATATTATCCCACTACTCCTCCAAAACGTTTTTCAGTCCTTGCACAGTTCGGGGAGGGTGAGTTCTTTGAGAAGCACGCCTTACAAAAGCATCCCAGGTAGACTCTATAGAATTTAAGTCTGGAGAATAAGCAGGCCATTCTATACGTTTACTATTTTTACTTTTTAGTGTCCGATTCTCCAGCGGTTCTGTGTGGGCGAGCATTGTCGTTTATAAAGAGAAAGTTTGGATCTACCGTAGCCCTAAAAAGGCCTAGATAAGCATCTTTAAGTGAGATACCCTAAGGGTATTAAGGATGCAAAGCTGTATTCTGCTATTATGCATAATGGCTGCCCACACCATCACGCCCTGGCCATACCGATCACGTTCATGGACATTCTGTGCTGCGTAACGTGTTCTCCTCTCTCCCAGCTCTAACTAATGGCCAGAATCACTTGTCGCAATAACGCGGATTCAAATTTCGTCGCAAAACATCACTCTAGACCACTGTTGCTGGCCCCAACCAATATGTTTATTACACCAACGTAATCTTTTTCTAAGATGGCGTGGTTGATATGGGATGCATTATACAAGCTTCCGTGTAAACCAGCCTGATTTAAGCACTGAGAAATGATACTGGTAGATAGACGTGTACCGGTAGCCGTTGCAAGGTCTGCAGCTGTCTAAATAGGAGTAAGATATCTGTTTTTTTTGCCATTATGGATACGTATCGATTCTCTTGAGCTGTGGTGTTCCTTCCACGGTCACCGGCATGCTTTCGCATAGCATTTCCACCTTCAGTGGGCCTTTTTTAATCACGAAATTACACTTTTTGACACTCCCATTACTGTGGTCACAGTAGTAACATTTTGATCTGCTTCGAGCCGTCCAATTGCTCGTTCACGATTGTAAAAACTCAAATGATCTCTTACAGATATTTTGCACTTAATTATTGGCATACCACAAGCAATTTCACAAAAATAAGTTCAACGAATTACAGAGCTATTTTCGTCAAACACTTAATCACTTGAACTTTTGAATAAAGAACTTTCATACACTGCCTTTTATACAGATGATAGGTCCTGCACTACTACACCCTATGCATTTAATTTTATTATAATTGGTCGACTGTCGGCAACGCTACGTTGTTCCTTAGCAATTGTCAATTTACCTATGATAATACTTTCCATTCTTTACTGGAATAAAAACGAATTTCCACCTTGTTTAATTTGAAACTGAAGCAATTACACAATATTTTGCATAATTGGTTCGGTTTTTTTTATTAATTTGAATTAATTCAATTGTATTATAAAAGTCTATTATTTGTTCAACAAGCAAAAGCAAGTCAATTTATTCTAAAAGAAAAATTTACTGTAAAAAAAATTAAAATAAAAAAAAAATGGGAACATGGGAAAAAGGCAAATAATAAACTAACCATGACGGGGGATGTTTGAATAATGTGCCTGTCATGCGTAAGGGAAGCTCTCACGGTGCGCACGAACACACCCAAAGTGACGCTGCGGGTAACCGGCCAGCAATAGCTAATCTGTAACACGCAGCATCGTCAGCTACCTCTAGCATACGCACCTAATCGCTACGAGACCAAAGAGGCAAACGGAGGATATGTTTTGTTTGGGGGGAAGAAACCAATCAAAATTAAAAATAAAATTAAAAAGATTAAGGTTTCGAACATGCATGTAGTTATCCAATTTTTGAAAGACTACAGTTTCGAGTCTTAAGCAGGACAACGCCACCTGGGTCAACTGGTTAGCATAAGAATTTGAAATTAAAATTTGGAAGCTTATTTGTTAGTGCCTTTTGATTGGATCGTCAACATATAAGTGTGACAGTACTATGTTAGGTTTTTTAACTAAAAAAAAAATTGTACGTCATTGAACGAATCGCATCTTGATTGCTTCGTTTTTTCGTTTATTGAAAGTGAATTGCAAACAATTTGAAATAAGTGAAAAAAAAACATAAAGATACGATGTTAATAATTATATTTAAATTTAATCACGGAAATTAATTAAAAATTTCTGCGTTGGAGTAGGACACGAACCTAAATCTACCATTTGCTAGGCGGCTACCTTACCAATTAGGCCACCAATGAGTACAATTTCGAGTCTATTAACATGGCATAAATTATATTATGGAAAAACTTCTAATAGTTATACCACGCAGTCAGGCTTTGATGTTAATAATTATATATAAATATATAATTAAGCACTTTACGATGGGAAATTAATGAAAATTAGTATTTTCGGATTGCCATTGTTGATTAAAATGTAATTTATGGCATATTAAGAGAGTCGAAACTGTACTGCTTGGTGGCCTAATTGATAAAGCAGCCGTCTAGTAAACGGCAGATACAGGTTTGAGTCCTGTTCCAGCGCAAAAATCTTTAACTAATTTCCGTGATTATAAGATACAAATACCCTTGCCGTAACATATTTTAACAACCAAGTTGTCACCTCCAGGAAGAAATAAAAGCAGTTTTATTAAATTACTTTACTTAAGATTAACAGGTGCTGTACGTAAACACTAAGCCGACCGTCATTGTAATTTGAAGGACGCTGAATGCTTTAAATATGAAAAATCGATTATTTTAGAAAAGACCTAACAATATTTCTTTAAAAAAAATTTCGTAAGTGACAAGGGGTTCGTTTTGTATTCTGCGTCACGCTGTAAAAATAGTTAGGTACAATCCTGATTTTTACACTATGAAATGTTTAAAAAGGTCTGTGTAATTTACAAAATTAATAGACTAGATTACATAACTATCTTCTTCTAGGCTTCCGGACTGGAACCGCGTCACTGGTATAACTGCCGACGTTTCGTACCCACTCGTATAGGACATCTTCAGGGCTCAACTACTGCTACTGTTTGTTGGACTGAAACTATACCATTGGCGCGGTTCGAGCCCGGAAGCCCAGAAGAAGATAGTATGAACCACGACCGCGGAAGTCTGCGTACCAGATTACATTACATAACATTTGTTTATAACAATATCGACATCTTCCCAACCCGTAAGCTTTTACTTTCCATATTCGACAAAGTTCTACTGTTGTATATTATGCAGGATATATAGTTCGTTTTAACATTTGTTAAGTATACTCTTTTGAAAAAATTAAGACTTTCGTCAAAATACAAAATTTTGAATTTAGCCTTTGCTGTAGGCAAAACAGTAGTTCTGAACTAGCAAAACACAAACTCACCACTTTCTATAGTAAAGCCATTCAAATTTTGGATATAAGCCATTTTACATGTTCAGAAGTTCACATTTTGACATGATTTCTCAAGTTTTCTATTCTCCGAGGATTAAGCCAAAAAGTTAGACGTATTTAGACAACAGAATAATTTTTGGGACCTTCGAAAGCGCCAGCACACGAACATTTGTTACTATACAATAACATTCGAAAAATACCAATTTTTGCGAGATTTTCGTCAAAATAAAAAGTTTCGAATTTAGCCTTTGCAGTACGCAAAACAGTAGTTCTGAACTACCAGAATATAAACTCACTAGTTTTTATAGTAAAACCATTCAAAATTTGGAATTAAACCAAAAAAGTTAGATAAATTTAGACATCAGGATCGTTTTTTTAACACGTTCAGAAGTTTACATTTTGACATGATTTATTAGAAAAACTATAAAGTTTTTGAAAATAACAAGATTGTTAGCGACATCGTAAATACGGCAAGGGTTTTTTTATGTAAATATATATGGTTTATTTAATACACAATGCGCAGACATAAGAATATGGACACAATAAAATTTATAATTAATACGGGTTTTAGAACGCTTATCTACAACAGAATGGAGCGTGGAGTGGGGTGTTAGTGAGGGGTAGGCAAGTATAATATCAAACAGAATGCATACGATCACAATGCCTAAAGCACTTGGTGCACGCTGATATTTCTCCCTTGGAACGCTATAACTTCCACTAATTTAAAAATTCAATAAACTTATGTACAACAAAAATATTCTTATTTCTTGAAATTCCATTATTGGAAATTTTACCTCAGGTGGTTTTAAAAGGAATATCATTCTAGTAATGCCCTTCACTGTCCAAACTCTACTGCAAGCTGCAAATGAACTTTGAAGCATTGCACAGTTCCTTCAAACATTTTCTCGGAGTATACATATATATTATAATCAAATGAACTTCCTTTTAAGCTTTTTTAAGTCTTTGTCATTCATAAATCTCCAATCGTATTATGCATTATTCCAAGATTTAAAATATTAATTGAATCCTTCAAGTAATGGAATAATTTTAAGCTTGAAAAGTAAACAAGCAAAATAAGCAGCGTCAGTCTCACTATTTCTTATTGATTTTTGTAGTTAGCGAAATTACTGAAAATGTGAAACTAACTAGATATACCACATAATATCGTGTCTAGTTTCTTTAAATATAGTAAAATAGTATCCAAAAAGCCAAAAAGGACAACCGCAAAATAGTTTCAAAGCGAACGGAATGGGAAGTTGTCCATGAAACCAGTACGTGAAACTGGGTATTAGAAAGCTGCTTCATAAAGAAAATTACCGTGAAGGAGTTGCAGTTAAGCACCAGTATGTAAAATCAAGTATTAGAAGGCTGCTTCATAAAGAAGATTACCATGAAAGAGTTGCAGTTAAGCACCAGCATGTGAAATGGAGTATTGGGAGGCTGCTTCATAAAGAAGATTACCATGGAGGCGTTTCAGTTAAGCACCAGTATGTGAAATCAAGTATTGGGAGGATGTTGCATAAAGAAGATTACCATGGAGGAGTTGCAGTTAAGCAACTACTACTCACTGCAGATAATATAAAGCAACGTTTAGATTAGGCGAAAACAATGAAAGATCATTCATTAGACTTCTGGTGTTTTGTTGTCTTTACAGATGAATCTCAGTTCCAGCAATTTGGTTTAAGACAGCAATTGATTTGGCGGATACTAGAAGATAAATATTACGTGTCATATAAGGAAACAATCTTGGAAATTGGAGGCATGAGTAACGGACATGGGCAACAATTTGATGTGGTTGAAAAAGAGATATAATAATTACCAAAAAGCACGATGCTAATAATTACATGAACTTATTGAAAGCACACCTCTTGCCAACCTATCAACAAAAAATTCTAGATTTCCAGCAAAATATTTTTCAAGATAACGTCCATTTTGCCATATTGTAAAAATCGCAGTCGTTTGAAAAGCGTGGTCTGTTCAGAGTTCAGATTTAACCCAATTACAACTTCCGAGACCGTATGGAAAAAGGGTTAAAAAAAAAATTAACTCTCGGCTCCTAAACAATGAAAAATTGCAGAGTTATAAGAGAAATCTAGGAAAAAGTTGACCAAAGAATAATTATCAATTCATAACGTTCCTAAACATGTAAGCACATTATGGAAACTTCAAGAAAATATCACCAAATATTAGGGTTTTACGTTTCTGATATATTTTAGGATTGCATATTTTTAATAATAAAGTTTTACTTGTAAAACATATTACATGTCCATATTTTTATACCCATGCACTGTATATTATATTAATATATGCAGCTACGATCTATCTCCAAATTAATTTTTAAAAAAATAGAAAATTTAGTATTCCAAAGTTTATCGTTAGATGGCACAGGTTTTTGTGTGCTCGTTCTGGAATAAATTACGATCACGGAGTTGTAACTGTTTTTTTTTAATTTTTGAATTAATAAATGAATTAAAGAATATTTTAAAAATATTTTTTGTTACGACGAATATTTAGTTATTGAATAAATACCGGTTTCCTAGTGGCAATATATAAAACGTTCCCGTTCTCGCGGCGTGATTTTCCCATTCCCTTTATTGTATAACACATATATATTCATCGTGAGTCACGAATAATTGAATCCTATTAAACAATAACTTAGATAGTACTGTCACATGTTACACATATAAATTCGACATCTAAGAATACATATCAATAACTGCAAAAAAATATTGTAATAAGTAGATAAAGAAATACAAGGAATAAATAGATCGTACGGGAAACATTTCGCTATTTACCTCGTTGTCCAATACCGTTGCGATTACTTCGACCAGTTGTGTACCGAAATTGTTAACGCTAGATTCCGGGCTGCAGAGTTCTTCCAGCAAGCTGGGTTGGATGTAATGGATCATTTTTTTAATCAGACCTAAGCTAGCCTTACGGACGGAGGCGAGCATCGTGGCTTGGAAAGTAGAGCAGAAGACCGGTAAAAGGCGACGAAGATAAATCGGGGCCATCTCGGGATCTCCCCTGGGTTCTACCGAGTCTTCCGCGTCCGATTCGGACTTTCTGGGCCTGTCTTTATCGATTGGTATCATCCATTCACCGGGAGATTGTAAAATTGCTGCCACTTCACGGTGTCCTAAAAAAATGCGAATAATGTTGAAAAAAAATCGAATCTTCTGCTAATTACGTCATTATTAATAGTAGCGGAAATGAAAAAATTTCTGCCCTTAGGTTAGCAATCGAATCCTAGTCGTCCACTTGTTGGACGGATACTTTACCATTAAGCTACCCAGGACTGTGTGATTCAATTCTTTAATTCCCCTTAAGTTTTACGCCAACTTTATAATCAAAAATTTACAACCGATCATGGTACAGATCATATAAAAAAACGATAACATACCTTCGTCAACTCTTTCTCTAGCTTTGTCCAAAGGCGTTTTACCATCTTCATCTCTTAAATCTGGATTAGCTCCGTATCTCAATAGAACTTTAGCGATTGCTGGTCTACCAAAACAAGCGGCGTAATGAAGTGAAGAGCTTCTCTGACCTTTATTCACGTCCGCGCCCTTTTCGCAAAGATATTCCACCATCTCCTGTGTCCCGAAAGCCGAAGCCCAATTTAACAGTGTTTGTCCTACATCATCCATAAAGTTAACCTGAGAAAATAAATATGTTAGTGATTCTTGGTGCGCGCAAATTGCGGCAAGCTTACTTCAACCCCTCCAGTTTCTATAGCCTCTATTAATGCGTCGGTATCTTTAGATCTTATGCAGTCTATAAGTTGCCGATGAGATTTTTCTGCCGCCGAATCCATCCGCCTAATTCGCGGCATTAGCTGACCTGAACTCGAAGAGCCCGACTTTCCCAACGCCCTACGTCCTTCAAACAAAAGCACTAAAAGTAAGTCTACTAATCTCATTGAATCTAAGGCGCAGCGTTCGTCTCCTTTGAGTGATTTTTCTATTGCATCAGGCAGTTCGGAACGCAACAAATCCTAGAAGAAATAATTAAGTGAATTTGTCAAACTTATTTTAGTTACAAAAAAAAAATTTTACTTTTTAAATGTAATTTTTTTTAAATATAATAATATAATAGAGGAATATGAATGTCAGTTTTAAATTTCAAATAAAAACATTTGACAATAAGAAAAATGTGAAATAAAAATTATCCCAGAGGCGTGCAATATTAATAATTATTTGAAACAACGTATAATTTACATCAGAACAAAATTTAATTTTAAAACGAGATGATAATTATAACATCGCCGATTTTCAAATCTATAAAATGTAATAAAATATGTTTATTTTCTCAAAGATTTTGAACATTTAGAAAGCAAAATAGAAAAATTGGTACTGCGAGATTAACTGAATTTATAATTGGAGTTGGCTTTGTATTTTGTCACAAAGTTTGCAGCACTGCTTAATAAGTAATGTCACTGTTAGCAATTCTCACCACAAACTGATAAATAATCATTTTAGGTTATGTTGCTTCTTACGGCTGAATTCCTCCATTTTCAAGAACCCTGTATAGTATATTTTGTGTATTATTATACATTTGCGAGATTGGGATTTACGTTATAATTTTTTGGGGTTACTGTTGTACAATCAGGGGAAAGTAAAATGTCACTGTTAAAGGTTGATGTAGGGTATCTTAAGAAGGATTAACCAATTTACGAAAATTACATAGGTTTTCTATGGCTGACTCTCAAAAAGTAGACGAAATTTAGTTAACGCAGACTCCGAATTAAAGCTTTTAGTATTAATAGATGACTATGTTTCGTCCGCTGTATAACATCCTCAGGGTTTGCGTACGCGACTTCACCATTGTGTTAATAGCGTTAATCGAATTATCACTGATGGATTATCTAGCGATCAATCTCAGCTTTGGTCATCCATAATTGCCATGTAATGTGAAATGTTTTTATGGTTTCGTTCAACAGACGTTGCATTATTACATCCAGGTTGTTTTCTAGTATTGACCAATTAAAAACTCGTACTGCTGAAGCAGTTTAACATGATTTACAATACTTTGTTAAGTAACACTCTAATAACAGTTACAAAAATATGATTTGTCATTTCATTGTTTCCAACCAAGTTGTAATATTCATAACCTATCTTAATTATAAATTCAAATAATCTTACGGCATACAACACAAGTTTCATAAGAAATGATGCGCATATTGTATTTAAAAAACTCGATGCAAGCGACTCGCTTTATAAACTCGAACACCTGCGCGAAAATCATACCTTATGAAACTCGTAATTTAATATAAAATCATGTTTATTCAGAAAAAATTATTCACATACATGCGTTACTGTAGGTGAACCTCTACATAACGTGGATAATAAACTTATGATCGTTGATACCGAGGAAGCTGTGGCCTTAGGGTCTGGGATGTTTGCAGATGCATTTGTAGTTGATGAAGCTTTACCGGGGGTTCCCTGTGTTCCTGTTGCCACAGTAGGTCCGGCAGCGTTTGATAATCGGCTAAGCAATTCTGTTACAAGACCTGAAACAATTGTAGTTCTATTATCGAAATGAATTTTAAGTAAATATTAAAAGTTTTCTATTAACGAAATTTGAAATGATTAAACGATGGGGATTTTTATTTTGAATTATTCTCAAACGCTGTAACTTGTCAGCTTTATATTTGGTAGATGTTATCCAGAGACCTGTAAATTAAGTGATGCAGCGTTTCATCCTCGAAGCATAAAAATTGTCCAAACTTTTTACGAATACAATTCGTAGACTTCGTGCTATTTTTGGTCCAAATTGTGTACAGTGATGCTGATATTCCAATTCTATATAATAAAAGACTATACTACAAGCACGCAATATGACTAAGATCAATTAAAATACAAAGGGAAAAGCCAAAAATAGCTATTTTATAAGTGAAGATGTCATTTATAAAATTTCTTTGGAATTATTTTCTTAATTTTTAACCAATTGTTTAAAATATTTCTTGATACTCACCATGCTGTGCTAGAGGTGCTGGATCAACTCCTCTTCTTGTAAATCTATCAGCAACAGAGGCGAAACACCTTAAAGCGCCATCAGCGACATGCGAATCTTCGTGTCTTAATAGAGTACTTAGGGCCTGTACACATGTGGGAAGATTGATATCGTTCGGTTCCATCTTCGTGCAAAGCCTGGAAACCACGGTCATCGCAGAGTGCAAGGTGTCTTTATGCACACGGTTTCCTGTGTAAATTGTTTTTATTTGGAATACAATTAATGACAAATGAAAATGCCCGACCAAGCAAATTTGATTCTATTTTTAAATAAGTTCCAGCAATAGAAATTAACAAGGCATAATTACCATTATCTCTTATAAAAGGTAGTACGCAACTCAACCCTCCTGCTTCAAAAACAGCCCCAGCTTCCCTGGTGCAAATGAGCTCGAGCACTTTAACACACTGTTCAGCCAAATCTTTGCTAGTTCTTGAGGACAACTCAGCCACAACTAATCTGTTACAGATGGCGCGTACAGCACCGTCCATTGCAACAATCCGTCGTGTACATTCCGCTGAAACATCCAAATAATAGGTTATCGCACGAGCGGTCACCTCTAGGACATTTTCCGGCGCCTGTTCATCCAGGAATATTCGGCAAAGAGCGGGCAAAAAGGTCCTTGGTGGGCAGCTGTTGGTGTCATCAGATTTTAGACATTGTTTTTCTTTTTGAATTTAAAATGATTCGTCTTACCTTTCGAAACAACGATCTACGTTGTCCGACATAAGCAGTAACATGCATAGTTGTTCCAATGCAATGAGTTGCATATCACGTTCGTCACCGAGGCCACTGCTTAGCCATTCCAGTAGTGTTTCAGGATCGGGGTCAGCCATCTAAAACAAAAAATATATGTAAAATATATAGAAGTAGGGTAATTTACTAATAAATGATGGAGTAAAAACGAGGAATAAGCAATGAACATGGTAAGCAGATTTTCAACTGGACTGTACACTATAGGTTTTAGCAAAAATGTATTACTATAATGGCATTTTCCTTTCTAGCTTACAAAATATCCCCTATCTTAGGGACAACTATTACAATCAGCTTTTATTACTAGATTATTTATCACAAATAATTAACTATAATCCATTTACATTTGCAAAAATAAAGTCATTGGTTAACGACAAAAAAGATAGGTATTGTCACAAAACTTTTGACGGCCACTGTAGGTGCTGATGTATGAAAAAACACTAGAGAATGTATCCGTTCCAGGAAAAGCAAATTCCGGGTTCAATAGACGTATATAGACAGTGGGAATCGTATGTCAAGTCAGTAAATATTAATATTAGTGATATATTTGGAATAATTGGCATTTTAACGTTGTTAGTAAAATGTACGGAATAGAAGGTAAATTTTAATGGAGACTGTAGTTGATTGAACTAATCAAAAGAAGGAAATTAAATCCCCTTCTCCCAATAATGTTCGTATTCTGTACACGCATATCGACGACTAAGTTTCCATCATCAGCAGATAATAAATTACAGTGTCGCACCAGGATCCGCGGTAAAACTCGCGCAGAAACAAATCCCTACCAAACCTTAACCGTTTGAATCAAACACACATTGTTTTTTTGTTGAGATATTGTGATTGTCTCCTGATGATAACAACTTAGTTGTCGAAATGCATATACAGGATACGAAAATTATTGTGGTAGATTCCACAATTAACTTAACAACTAGTTTCGGAATATAATGTAGCTAGATATGTTATGAAATTATGAATCATAGACACGCTTCGACTGATAAAATTTTGTTTACGTGCTAAGTTGTTACAGATCGTCCTACATGAACTCGGCAGATATATTTTCCTGTAGATCGTAAACCTTTTTGTGGTAGTTAGTGTTACATATTCAAATGTATTTGTATTTCCTATTATACAAACGTTTCTCAAAAATAAAGTGCTTTATTTTCAATTCTTATTCAAATACGCTCGATGTTGGTATTAACTGTGCATTATACAGGATGTTTATTGAATATACGGTAAAAATTCAGGGAATTATTCATTGGGCTATTTTAAGATTTTTTTCATTCGCTTTGTTTCGAATATACAGGACGATAAAAGTTTTCGAAAAGAAAACAATACGTTACAATTACGTGCATAGAGCTTCAAGCTAAAAAAAAACTACCGAAAACAACACTCGCTAGCTAAAATTAATTTATTTAATCTTGTTGACAAGTCTAGTGGTCTCGAAAGAGACCACTAGAATTATTTCTTATTGCATTACACCTATCAACCATCCAATTCCTCAAACTTTCTTTATTTGCCACTGGAGTAGTGCACATTGTCTTCAAATGACGTAATTGGAAAAATCCCAAGTGATTTAAGTTTGGGAATCAAACCTTAAGTAGTCCACATCGACGAAACCAGCGATTTTCATTTGTTGCATTTCAAAACTCTCGAGAAACAGCACTAAAATGTGCTGATGCATCATCGTACATAAAGCATGGTGTACTGCCCAGCGCAATACACCACACTTTGACTTAGGGTGCATTAATAATTTTAAAAATTTCCAAACTCTTATCACACAGCATTGTCGAAGCAAAACGTCTTTCCAAAAATCAAACCGAGGATGAGAAAGTTTTAAAGCAAGCCAAGTATAGCCCCTAATTTTTATCGCATGTTTAATATGCCGCAAATAGGCATTCAATAAAACGAAGAATATATGACGCATTTAATTTTTGATACACCAATCTATTTCTAAGTGAATTCAAAAAAAAAACCTAATCTTACGTTAGCAACTTCATTTACTTCGTCGTTAAAGTCGTTATTACTTTCGCATTGATAATCTACATCATTGTTTACGTTAGTTTCAAATGAATCAGCTTCTTCGTAGCAAGATTTAACCGATTCATTACACTCTTTGCAATCTTCGATTAGCAAACGATATTCCGAATCATCATCGATGGTATCGCTATCTCCATCGCTATCTGTTTCTGATTTTTTATGCGATTCTTCATTATCTTCTCTATCATTACTTTGTTTGTTGTCATCACAATTTCTTCCTCCATTTTGACTTGCTGAGGAATTTTGCCCACCATAATCTTCTAAACTCACTTCATCGTCATCGTCTTCTCGATTTTTCGAAATGAATTCTTGAGTTTCTTCACGAACATCTTCTGTTTGCGTTTTCATCGGTTTGGAACACATAATGATAAAAAGTTCGAAACATAAACGTTTTTATCGAAAATTAGAAACTGGACGATGTGGAATTTAAGTAACTGGGGATACAGCGTATCCCCAAAACTTCCAAAATTTGTTAGGCACGGCATGCGATGTGAACACTATGAAATAACCGAGTCAACTGAAATGCTTTGAACGAGTTTATATGTACACCGCATAAGTTTACACAATTTGAGACAATATTGTGTATTTGTCTGATTATGCCGCAGGGAATTCTAATTGGGGAATTAAGAAGAAAGCAATAACAATAACATATACGAAAACAGATGATTAATTTAAAAAAAAAAATTTGTATGACTCACCATAGAGTATACAAAATACATGGCGATATAAAAAAAAATTCATTAGAATACGATACACTCAAGAGATCAGTGCGTGTTTATATTTAAATGCAAATAATTTGTGTCGGCAGCTGCGATTAATTTTTCAAGGTTAAAATTCATAAAAGTTCATCATACCAATAGCATAACTCCGTATATAGGTGTTTAGATGTTCCTGGTGAAATTCAAAACAAATAATTGCATTAACGAAGGTCACGCCATTGTTTCCGCAGGAATACAAAGTTTCATCGAACGTATGCGCATTTTTAGTTCATTGATTTGAAACATGTGTATATGCAGGAAATGTCCGAGCCTGAAATATCTACTAGCGACGACCAATAACAGAGATTTGCGTACATTTCCTTTGACATTTGGCTCAAAATAAAAATTTAAACGTAAAAGTTTGACGTAAACAATACTTATGCGTAAATTTATAAAGTCTTTGCTTACAACGGTTATACACACACAGCTTTTTGCCGAGAACTTTTATTTTTGTAATTTATGAATGATGATTTGCAATTTTCCCCCGTGGACGAAATAACTTTATTTTGAAAATTGGCTGCACAGATTGGAATCGTTTCTGCTTTCAAAAAAATTGGCATAATTTCAAGTGGAAATTCCAACATGTGTCATACGTATTTACGTATTTGTATATCAATTCATAGACAATGATGATTAATATATTTACAAATAAATAAATTATAAATTATAAATTAAAATATATAAAATACACACCTTGCATGAGGTGTGTATACTTTCACTCGTGAACTTTTTGTGTTCCCCTAATAACAGTTTGCATGATTAGAAATGCAATTCAAAGTTCAAGTTTTATTTTACACTTTGAGACAACGTATTTTGAACCGTGATGTTATGAAAAAAATTACAAATATTGGGTCTGGGAAAAAGTTCGTGGCGTTTTTTCAGTAAAATTCAACTGGTCCCCGCATGGCGCGTGGACGAATTCATTTAAACCGAATATGCTCCATTATTATCGACAATGTTTCGCCATTTTTTTGGTAGATCCATGATCCCATCGGTGAAAAACTTCTGTGGTTTCTGGTCGAAAAACTGAATCAAGTAGTTTTCACAGGCTTCTTTTAAAACCAACTTAATTCCATTGAGAGAGTTCTGCAGAGATCGAAACAGATGATAGTCAGAGGGTGCTATATCCGAACTGTAAGGTGGGTGCATCAGAACTTCCCAACCAAACTCTCTCAATTTTTGACGGGTCATCAAAGAAGTGTGTGGTCGGGCGTTGTCATGATGGAAGACAACACCTTTCTTATTAATCAATTTGGGCCGTTTTCTTTCAATCGCCTGGCGTAATCTCTCTAGTTGTGCACAGTAGAGTTGAGAATCAATCGTCTAACCAGTTGGAAGTAGCTCGTAGTGGACGATTCCCCTCCAGTCCCACCATACACACAGCATCACTTTTTTTTGGCGTCAATGTTGGCTTAGCGAATGCTTGTGACGGCCCACCATCCTTTATCCACGATCTTTTACGCTTCCGATTATCGTGCGTAATCCATTTTTCATCTCCGGTTATTAAACGTTTCAGAAACGGCTCGATTTCATTCCGTTTCAGCAGCGCATTACAGATGTTAATTCGGTCCATCATGTTTTTCACGCTCAACTCATGAGGAACCCATACGTCAAGCTTTTTTTTGTAACCAGCTTTGTGTAAATGGTTCAAAACAGTTTTGTGGTCAATGCCTAGCTCCATGCCAATATCGACACTGCTGATATGCTTATCTTGTTGGACTTTTTCAAGAATTTCATCAGATTTTTCAGTGATTGGACGACCGGAGCGTGACTCATCTTTCACATTGAAATTTCCAGAACGAAAGCGAGCGAACCATTTCCGCGCAACAGATTTCGATAAAGTACCTTCACCGTACACAGCACAAATTTTATCACAAGCCTGCGCAGCGTTCTTCCCCTTATCATAATAATATTGCAGAATATAGCGAAATTTCTCATTATTCTTCTCCATTTTCAAGTGCGAATAACTTTCCAACCACTGCACCGATTACAATGTTTCTACGCTCAAACTAACGTTCGGAAGGTCATCTAAAAAACGAGCCGTCGGTGGTGTCGCTGTGACTTGTTGTTCTTTAGTTATCGGCAACCAATGCCATCTATCGGGAAAAACGCCACGAACTTTTTCCCAGACCCAATAATAAAAATCAAGATTGGCTGGAATATGAAAACTAACGCAAAGTACTGTAATCGATTAGCAAGTTACACTAAAAAACAAATACAGTCGAACTTCCATAAGTCGAACATACAGTTCCCAGTAAAAAAGTTATATAGAAGATATATAGAAACTTCGAAATAGAGTATAATATTAGCAGTTTGAAACGTAACAATTAATTACTGTAAAATTGAATTGTTTATTATTACAACTTAAACAAGTTAATAAAAAATAGGCAAATTTTGAGAGATTGTGGTCGATTAAATTAATCATAATAATTTTTGTATTCTATATACGATTTCGACAATTAAGTTGTCACCATCAACAGATAATTAACTACAGTGTCGCACCTAGATCCACGGCAAAATCCGGACAGAAATATGTCCGAAAAATCAACTGTAGATTCGTTTGATCAAATGAATCTACTGTGTGTGTGTTTGGTTGATGATAATTACAACTTAATTGTCAAAAATTATTGTGGAAAGGGGTTTTATTAACCTTTAGTGATTAATAATAAAAAAATAACAGAATTTAATGTTTCTTAAAAGTTCCGTTAGAACTGATTTTTTCTTATTTAGTTTGTTAATTTCAAAATTGTGTTCTAATGAATTTAAACATCCCAAACATTCCATCTGCTAAAGTAACATTTGCATTTGTCGAACGGATAGCAAGTACAGTCCCAAGCCAGAACATTAGCGCCGTCTTGAAAATTTAAAATTTTTTTTTTTCCAACTCATGTTATTCAAAAACGGGAACAATCCAAAATATATAAATATTTACAGTTGGTTTCAAGATTTTTTTAATTTGACTAAACAGAACATAAGTAGGTGATTTTGATGGAGCCTGTGGTTGGTTTTAGAGTTTTACGATTAAGCTACATCCCGTCGTATTTTCTGAGATTGGTTAGTCCGAATAGCATTTATATATTGTTAGCATATGCTGTTGTTTCTTTTTAGTATTTTTTAAAATAAAATGAGTTTTATGAAAAATGGGAATTAATGCGCGAAAATTTTCGAGCCATGATTTTCCACGATTTTAAAGACGATTTCACTCGACTAGTGTTCGCAAAAAATTAAGCGATTGTTTAGCG